>JADNRY010000619.1:0-34432 GCA_015501585.1 Rhodocollybia butyracea
GTATAGCACTAGGGTTTTAAAGTGCGGTGCCGTTCGGTTTTGTCAGCCATTTTGGCAAACCGATAACTGCACCGGTGGTATATTTTTTAAATTTCAGCAAACCTTGCACTGAACTGATAAGAACCGCCTCACCAGTGCCGGTTCAGTGCAGTTATGTGGTTTTTGAACCGGTTTGGCAATAACCCAGTGCAAACTGGTGCGGAACCGGTGAAAACGGCGGTTATACCAGTTTCAAAAACATCATATACCCTGTAGTGTTGCCTAATAAGATAATCTCTACTTATGAACAGTGTATAAAGGTATTCTTACATTAGTATAAAGTAAATTTGATGCGGTCATCAAGATTTTGATTGTATACAGCTCACAGGCGCCCAAATCAAATGTGGCACATGGGCGCCTGTGAGCTGTATACAATTAAAAATTTTGATTACCAGATCACATCTACTTTACAATACATAAAGTCAGGCTTGAAAAACACAGTTAATAAATTATTTTCATTATGTAAATTGCACCGGTTGACAACCAGTTACCACCGGTTTTGATCAGGTATGCAAATTCTTCAATTTCCAAGAACTGCAAACCGCACCAGATGCAAACCGCTGCACCGGTGCAACCTTTATTTACCCTCACCGCGGTTCAGTGCAGTGCAGTTGTCGGTTATCCAATAGTTTGTGCACCGCACTTTAAAACCCTAATGAGCACTGCTGCCTGAAGGATGAACCTCTGGACCATGGGGTAAAGATGGACACAAGTCCAAGTAAAAAAATACTTGTGCATATTTTCCACGGCTACTTGTGGCCTCAAAGTATCTTCACAAGTCTACATAAGTTGCAGTAGACTTGTGAAAATAATTTGAGGCCACAAGTAGCCATGGAAGTATGCACAAGTATTTTTTACTTGGACTCATGTCCATCTTTAACATGGGGCAGACTACCATCTAGGACCAAAGGACTTTAACCATTTAAATATATAAGAGTTACTACCCAATTTGGACATATGTAGTAGTTTGGACAGTTTTACCATATCCTATATACCCTTTATGGCAACAAGTTTCCTTTCCTAGCCTTTCTCTGTCTCTCTCTCAGTGTCTCTCTCATAGTCTGTATCTTTTTGTATTAAACTCTTTCCTCTCTCTATAAAAGCTTAGGGTATTTACCTAAAAATACAAGTTATCCGCCCTGTGTTATATGCTAGAGAGTGCTGACTCCCAGCTAGCCTTTTAATGAGGACTTATACTTCACCATTGAACATTGTGCCCACTTGAGTTTTTGATTAGGACTTTAAGTGTGAATTTATAATCAATCTAAATCTAGTTGCTTCCTTAGAGGGGATGGTTTCTAGTAAGGGATTATTTGTCTCCAGAGTGAGGGTTCCTTAGCTAGCTGAAAAGTTAGCAATAAGGATGGACACAAGTCCGGTTCCGGTAACTGGTGACTGGTGCAAAAAGGTGTGGCCTCAGGACCAGGTGCACACCCATGGGAACCAGTTTTACGCAGGTAAACTGGCTGTTTACCTGCATAAAAGTTGAACAAGGGTGACCTGTGACTGGGTACACACCCATGGGAACCGGGACTGGGACTGGCCAGTTGCAGGTGCACAGGTATTCCCACAGGTTAAACCCACCGGTACCAGAGTATAACCGGGACTTGTGTCCATCTTTAGTTAGTGAGCCACTAAGAGTGTGGTCCAAGTTCCTAGTAATTTGGTATTACTTCCAATATCATAGCTTAACCCAGAGTTTGGTTAGGGACTTTATGGCAATTTGCTAGCTGGTGTCAGAGTTTGCCCAGGAGTGTTTCAAAAGCATCATAGTTTGACCACTAGCCATAGTATTAAGTTCATGCCTTTCTGTCATTATTACAAGATGTTCTGGCTCATTCTGAGACTCTCCAAGACTCCCCTTACCTTCTCTTATGGTCTCTTCATGGCTCCAATAGTTCCCATGCCCTCCAACACCTCTGAACCTCTGTTCTCCATTTCTTTCCTTCCGACATATGTATGCCTCTTGCCCTCGCAGTATCCCCATATATAACCTTCAATAGGTCACTGAACATGTGGGGAGCAGTAAATAAGACTTCACAATATTGATACTCATTCTTAGCTCATCAGGAAAAGTACATAATGCCCAGGCAAACCTAGAATATCCTGAGGCAACCCAGGAATTATCCAAATTCCTAGGCTGCCTCAGTGTCTCTCAAAGGCTCTGGTTCACCCCAGTCACCAGGGAAACCCAGGTTTGAGGCCATATCCTGGGTGTCCTCAGTCATCTTTGAGTTGTCCTGAGGTTGCCCTGGGTTGCCCTGGCTGTCCCTGAGTCTCCCTGAGGTTGGGTTGTCCTCAGGCTGACCTGGACTGCCCTGGCTATCCCTGAGTGTCCCTGAGGTTACAATTATAAAATTACTAAGAAGTTGACAGTCTGAAGTATGACTCATTTGTGAAGAGTGACTCCTTTTGACTGGAGTCATTTTGAGTGAAGTCAAAAATTTAAAGTCAAAAATGACTCCACCTGACTGGAGTCATTTTTGACATATAAATACAAGGCTCATTTTCGGCTCATTTTCTCCATCTCCTCCCTTTACCCCAGACTCAAAAATAAGTTTCATTCATATCTCCACCAGTTTTTGCTCAATTTTGATGATATAGGACGCGTTCAGAATTGTTTATGAGTCGTCTCTATACTATATAAGTTTTAGGGCATCATTTTGTATTTTTGTTACTACCTCCTCCTCCTCACCCAAGCCCTAAAGTGAGTTTTGCTCATATCTCCATCATTTCTGACTCAATTTTTCCGTTTTAGGTCGCGTTTAGAATCGTCGATGGTCGTATCCATGCTTCGTAAGTTTCAGGGATCATTTTGTATTTTTGTTACTACCTCCTCCTCCTCACCCAAGCCCTAAAGTGAGTTTTACTCATATTTCCATCATTTCTGACTCGATTTTTCCGATTTAGGGCGCGTTTAGAATCGTCTAGGACCGTCTCTATGCTTTGTAAGTTTCTAGTCATTATTCCCCATGTTAATTACCTCCTCCTGCTCACAGGCTCACAGGCCCAAAAGTGAGTTTTATTCATATCTCCATCAGTTCTTACTCAATTTTGATGATCCAGGGCATGTTTAGAATCGTTCAGAATGGTCTATCAGTCGTCTCTATGCTCCATATGTTTCAGGTCACCATCCCCCTCCTTCCCTTGCAGTTGATTACTGTACATTAAAGTTAGTAGTGTAATATGTAATATGTTGCTAAATCCATATACAAATAATTTTCTGCTTCTCGTTGATAACATGTATTGAACAGTCCAATAATACTGATTTCTGAACTGGTGCTTTTTGCTTCAGAAGTTCTGGGCAGACCCCAGGGAGCCTCAGGGAGCCTCAGGGAACCCCAGGGAGCCCCAGGAAAGCTCAGGGGCATTCAGGGACATTCAGGGATCTCCAATCTAATCTAAGGCTCCCTAGGATTTGGGGGGTAGACCCTGGCACCCTGGAAGCACCTGTGGTCCCGGGGTGCACCAGGGCCCCTGGTTACACTAAGGCCATCTTGGGGGACTTTTTCCTGATGCTGAGACTCAAGAGTTGGCTGAGAGTAGTATCACTCACAGACTTGTCTAATGACTGAGCATCACTGATCAGTAACAAACTCTCTACTTCCTTGAAAGTCAGACAAAAAGGCAACCCCTTGTGTCTTGACATATTGCAAGTAAAGATGGACACAAGTCTGGATCCCAGTAAACCCAGACCCGCCGCACAGGTACCTGCACTCAAAAAAAGGCGACCTGTGACCTGACCCGGACCCGTGGGAAACGGGTACCTGGATCCGGCGGATCCGGGTCATCCAGGTCTACCTGCAGGCACCTGGAAATATTTGTACTTACAATGTACATCTATAGTACATTACAAGGTCTGGAAATCCCCAAGGAGTGACCTGTGACCTGACCGGGACCTGTGGGAATGGTAATACGCAGATTTTGCGCTTAGGCTTGTAGCCATATATTTTGACAATGTATATGCACTATACATACAATGAGAGGGTTATATGGAGCCCAATGATCTTACAGTGGATAGGGCATTGCCAAGCTGAAGCTCTGACAGTCCAGGAGCTCTGAGCATTGTGCTAGTGCACATACCTCTAGGATTCTTGGTATCTACTCAAAGCTAGCAAAGTGAACTATCGCTGGGAAATATTATCTTAGGGGATTGAGCTGGTCTTGCTCAAGACCTACCAGACAACTTCGCAGATAGACATGCGGACATGTACCTGTGTGGAGCCATGAAACATCCAATGGAAGGAATGGTTATTTGCGGTATGAGATTCTGCAAGGACCAGGATATGTTAACCCATTTTAATTTCTTTTTACTTTGATACCCAAATCGGGACAGTTCTCTAGATAAATGTACAATATGTCTGGGCAAGAGTTTCCTTTCTTAGCTAAATTCCTCTCTTTCTCAAATTTCTATCTCACTCTGTTTCTCTCCAACTCTGTTTCATCTCTTTTCGTATTAAACTAGTAAAGACCCAGTATATAAGCATGATGTATTTATCTCATAAATCAAGTTATCTTGCCACCTCTCATAACCACTTGTTGTGACAAAGTCAAAGGTCTCTTCACCGCCAGAGTCTGCTAGTCCTCTTAATTCCCCCTGGTTTAAAAGTACCGAGTCAATCAAACACTGTAACTGGGCGTTTGTTTAGCGTGCGTACGGAGTCTAGCTTTCTCTTTGAAGTTAATATTATATTCTATCTTATAAAGTTTTGATTGATGTAATAGAAGCTTTGTAACAGCTTTTGCGCCTGCTTGAGATTGAGTTAGATCTTTTGCATGAATCTAGTTGCTTCCTTAGAGGGGATGGCTTCTAGTAAGGAATTATTTGGCTCCAGAGTGAGGGTTCCTTAGCTAGCTCTTAATGAGTATTAGCAAGCCGCTATGATTGTGGTACGAGTTCCTAGTGATTAAGTTCACTCACAGTTTCATAGCTTGGCCCAGAGTTTGGTCAGGGAAGTTATGGTGTTACGCTAGCTGGAGCCAGAGTTTGCCCAGGAGTGTTTTGTCCTAGTTGCATTGTATTGGTTTTGGTTTTGGTTATCATTGGACACACACACACACACATATGGTTATTTGGTTATTTGGCTTTTCGGTTGGACATACATGCACAACTTAGACAATAGTCTATGCTAGTTCAGTTGTTTCACTACACTGGCTGGTGTATCATCTTACATTTGATATCTTAACTTTCTTTGGGGAACCTTAGACAACCCAGCCTTGCTCCCTTTAAACAAATTGATAGTCTGGTTAGGCACAGTCTTGTGTTTGTTAGGTTTTTTTTCTAGCGCCTTTCACATACCAGTACAAACCAAACCAATTATCACACTATGCTAGTTCAATTGTTTCACTACACTGGCTAGTGTATCATCTTACATTCAATATCTTAACTTTCTTTGGGGAATCTTTGACAACCCAGCCTTGCTCCCTTTAAATAAATTGATAGTCTGGTTAGGCGCGGTCTTGTATTTGTTAGGTTGTTTTCTAGCACCTTCAAGCCAATTACCAAGCCTTTGTCAAATTCACTAGTCAACCCCATTGGACAGTATCTCTGCTTTGTTCCAGACCGTGGCTTCAGAATATCTCGATTCCCTTGTAGATCATAAGATCTATAGTATTCATGAACTAGCTGTTTCTAAAGTACAAGGTTTGCCTTCCCTCCTTTGAATATATCCCTGGGTGGTGTGTCCACTAGCTCTTATCCCACTTCAAGACATCCCTTTTGTTAGAGTGATAAACTCCTGAGTAGAAACTAGTTTGATTAGCATAGTGTTAACATCTCTGGGCACCTCAAGTATCCCTGCTAGCTTGGCTTCCGACTATGCCCGTATGTGTATTGTAATGGCTAGCTAAGTATTATTGTTAAGATACTAAGCTTCTGCTACAACTATCATGCTTGGGCTCCATATAGTTCTCTTATTGCATTGTATATACTACACAGTGTGTCAAAAAGTATAGTTACATGCCTAGGCATGAAAATCATGTATTAGAAGTATTGTTTGTTAGCTGTTACAGTTGTTTTGTAATGCATTTCAAAGACCAGTAAAAACTAGATCAATTATTGCAAGATGAGAGAGCAATGACAGCCTGTTGCTTGGAGCTCCAGGAAACTGGATATGAACCTAACATAACGAGAAAACCAGAAACAGACTTCCTACCATCTCCCATTCCCCAGTCAGAGTCCAAGAGGGCAGTGACCAGTGGATATCCAGGATTGAGACATCCTAACCAAATTCCATAGCATTGTATTGGAGAAAGTGAACCTTTGATGTACTGTAAGAGGTGTTTTGCTACTGTGACATGCAAAGGTCCAAAGTTGCCACCACATTCTGTCAGACCTTTGTAAAGGTATCTGATGACCCTTGTGGCTAACTTTACAAAGGTTAGTGATAACACTTGGATCTCACAATATAGAGGCTGCCGGCTCCCTATGGCTCAGGCGGCATGGCTGGTAGATAACTTGATAGATATCATATCAGGAAAAGATAAAAATGATATCAGCTATATAAGCACCTAAAATCAATAAAAAAAAATCGTAAAAAATGCCGAAAATATTCCAGGTGGCATGCGGGGGGGGGGGGGGGGGGCAGGGCGCATGAGCAGGGGCATGGGAAACCACTCAGAAAGATGATTTTAGCTACCTAGATGCCTAAAATCGCGAAAAAATCGTAAAAAATGGGGAATGTATTCTAGGTGGCATGTGGGGGGCAGGGCGCATGAGCGGCAGCATGGGAAACCATGTGTAAATGCTCCTGTAAATCGAAAAAATCACCAAAAAAATGCTGAAAAAGTCCAAGTGTGTGGATATAGTATAGGGGCATCGGCGCACTAGCAGGAGCGTGGGAAACCACCTGTAAATGCTCCTGTAAATTGAAATTTTTGAAACTTTTCCCAATTTTTTCCGGCATTTTTTTCCTGTATTTTTCCTGTATCATTTCCATTTACAGGAGCATTTACAGGTGGTTTCCCACGCTCCTGCTAGTGCGCCGATGCCCCTATACTATATCCACACACTTGGACTTTTTCAGCATTTTTTGATGATTTTTCCGGCATTTTTGCGGTATTTTTTCGATTTACAGGAGCATTTACACATGGTTTCCCATGCTGCCGCTCATGCGCCCTGCCCCCCACATGCCACCTAGAATACATTCCCCATTTTTTACAATTTTTTCGCGATTTTAGGCATCTAGGTAGCCAAAATCATCTTTCTGAGTGGTTTCCCATGCCCCTGCTCATGCGCCCTACCCCCTGCATGCCACCTGGAATTTTCAGCATTTTTTACGATTTTTTCTTGATTTTAGGTGCTTATATAGCTCATATCATTTTTATCTTTTCCTGATATGGTATCTATCAAGTTATCTACCAGCCATGCCAGGACTGCCGCCTGAGCCATAGGGAGCCGGCAGCCTCTATATTGGGAGATCCAAGTGTTATTGCTAACCTTTTAAAAGTAGCTATGAGTGCTATAGGATACCTTTACAAAGGTCTGACAGAATCAGCTGAAGTTGCTCATGAACGGAGCAAGTTCATGGATAGTGTATGATAAGTCCAGATGTGAGCATGTGGTAAGATACATACACTTTCCAATGAGAGCAGTGTAGGGGAGTTCCAAGGCTTTCTTCCATTCTTCATCAGAGATATCTGTAGAAGTGAGAAAGAGATGACATCCAGGTGCCATGGGAGTTGCAACTGTGTTGCAGTTTTCATAGCCAAATTTGTGAAGGATGGAGACAGTGTATGCATGTTGATTGAGTTTGATAGTGCAGTGTTCACAATCCCATTGGATGTTGCACCCCAAGTGCAAAGTTGGTTCACTGTTGTTGGTGATCTCATATAGAGACTGTAGTTGGGCAACTACAAGATCAGACCCCACCTTGCCTGCTGAGCCAGGTAGCATGTCATCCACAGATGCAGTCAAGATGGTTAGTGCCTTTCCAGATTAAGGATGATCATGAGTCCAGGTCCCCCCGCCGGTACCTGCGGGTCAGACCCGTGGGAATACCTGCTGGTATCTGACCTGTGGATCCCGGTACTGGTTTCCCACAGGTCTTAACTGGTTGCAGGTCAGTAATTTGCATTTTTCCAGTGCCTCTGAGCTTTCCTGGGGCTCCCTGGGGTCTGCCCAGAACTTCTGAAGCAAAAAGCACCAGTTCAGAAATCAGTATTATTGGACTGTTCAATACATGTTATCAACGAGAAGCAGAAAATTATTTGTATATGGATTTAGCAACATATTACATATTACACTACTAACTTTAATGTACAGTAATCAACTGCAAGGGAAGGAGGGGGATGGTGACCTGAAACATATGGAGCATAGAGACGACTGATAGACCATTCTGAACGATTCTAAACATGCCCTGGATCATCAAAATTGAGTAAGAACTGATGGAGATATGAATAAAACTCACTTTTGGGCCTGTGAGCCTGTGAGCAGGAGGAGGTAATTAACATGGGGAATAATGACTAGAAACTTACAAAGCATAGAGACGGTCCTAGACGATTCTAAACGCACCCTAAAACGGAAAAATCGAGTCAGAAATGATGGAAATATGAGTAAAACTCACTTTAGGGCTTGGGTGAGGAGGAGGTAGTAACAAAAATACAAAATGATGCCCTGAAACTTATATAGTATAGAGACAACTCATAAATGATTCTGAACGCGTCCTATATCATCAAAATTGAGCAAAAACTGGTGGAGATATGAAACTTATTTTTGGGTCTGGGGTAAAGGGAGGAGATGGTGAAAATGAACCGAAAATGAGCCTTGTGTTTATATGTCAAAAATGACTCCAGTCAGGTGGAGTCATTTTCAACTTTACATTTTTAAATGACTCCAGTCAGGTGGAGTCATTTTTGACTTTACATTTTTGACTTCACTCAAAATGACTCCAGTCAAAAGGAGCCACTTTTCACAAATGAGTCATCTCTCAGACTGTCAACTTCTTAGTGATTTTATAATTGTAACCTCAGTGACACTCAGGGATAGCCAGGGCAGCCCAGGTCAGCCTGAGGACAACCCAACCTCAGGGAGACTCAGGGACAGCCAGGGCAACCCAGGGCAACCTGAGGACAACCCAAAGATGACTGAGGAAACCCAGGATATGGCCTCAAACCTGGGTTTCCCTGGTGACTGGGGTGAACCAGAGCCTTTGAGAGACACTGAGGCAGCCTAGGAATTTGGATAATTCCTGGGTTGCCTTAGGATATTCTAGGTTTGCCTGGGCATTATGTACTTTTCCTGATGCAATGACCTGCCGGTATTTGGTGGTTAAATTTTTTACCAGGCAACCTGGTGGTTTATGGTCACTTAAACACCATGAAATATCTATTATCTTGCAAAATACATATTGGGTATAGTACTTACAATCATCATGATTTGAACTTGATGTCACTCATAGGCACCAGAACAACAAGCCACTTTGATCCTGTATTTAATGCAGGATGATGTCATGTCAATCCTAACTGTTTTCAGTTTGGATGGTGAGGATATTATTACTTTTCCCTGATGCTTAGCCTGGTGAACAAGGGTGTACATCTTAATTGACCTAGTGTATGTGCATGAAGACCTCTGAGTATTGTAGTTTGTACTTTGTAGTGTAGTCCTTATGGACTTGTTTTCTAAAATTTATTTATAAGGAAATTAATAACCTTTTATGAATATTCAGACAGGTACCTGTATTGACCTGTGCCACAGGTACCTGCAGGTCAACCAGAGCAAATACCTGTGGTTCCCGGTTGTTATTCTCATGGGTCTTGGACCAAATACAGGTCAGGCTGTGAGAGGTCCGGATACCTGTGCGGTGGGTCCAGGTCAACCGGGACCCGGACTCGTGATCATCTTTATTCCAGATCTGCAGATGTAAACACTCCAGTTGGATTCAGTGCATTTGAAACCAATGGATTCCAGTTTTTTTGTTGAGTTCAAGGTACCACTGATGCCCTGCCTGGCACAGTCCATACAAACCTTTACACAATCTCCAGTACCCAGAACTGACAATGGTCAGTTTGTGCATATAAATTTCTTCATCAAGTGGGCCATTTAAGAATGCTGTTTTAACATCTATGTGATGGAGTTCCATGTTGTTCTCTGCAATGATACCAAGGATGGTTTGAATTGATTCCCAATGGGCAACAGGACCAAAAGTGTAATTGAAATCCTGGCCAGGTATTTGAGTGAAGCCTTTCACTACAATGTGAGCTTTGAATCAAGAGATGAGTCTGTCACGACCCCGTTTTATCCAGAGAACCCACTTGGAACCAACCACTTTTTGGCCTGGAAGCAGTGTTTTGATATCTTCATAGACTCCCTTTGCCTTCAGGGATTCTAGTTCTTCATAGATGGCAGCTAGCCAGTACATCCAATACATCAAAGACTTAGCTTCTTGCAGGGTAGCAGGATCCTTAGCATTCTGATCATCAATCGGGTTGGTGAGAGCAGCATTAGCATAAGCTACCTCAGCTCTGATGAATGATTGAGTGAGGGTCAGAAAGTGGTTTTGAGAACATTCAATTTTCATTTCTGCTTCATCGGAGTTCAAGAAGTCAAAGAGAACATTGTCATCTACAGCATTTTCAACTGTGTAACAAGCCGGGAGGCAAACCATTCCCCTTGCACGACATTGGGAAAGGGGCTTTGAATCATTGGTACTTTCAAGCATTTTGACATCTTCACCAGGGAAGGACCTATGGAAAGGTCAATGGCATGGAAGCCAAAAGATAAGTTCAACATAGTCAACAGTGCATCTCTTGGAACAAACATCTTCTCCATGGAAGGAGGACCTGTGGAAAGGTCAGAATGGCATGGAAGCCAAATGAAGAGTACAATGTACTGATCAAAGGAAACCACAGACTCATCAGAGGCATTGTTTTCTCCACAAGGGGAGGACCTGTGGAAAAGTCAATTGGTAAGAACCAAAATGGCATGGAAGCTGCAAGAAAATACATACAAGAAAGGGGATTGAGTGTTGATGTTGTTATTGTGGGGTTGTTCAAGCATGATGCATTCCTTGTGGTCTTGAAACTGGGATTTGAGGATGAGGGGCAAGTCCTTCCACAAGGTTTCCAATGTCGCAGGAGAAGTGGGTGGTACAGGGAAACCATGGAAAATGACATCATGGCAAGAACAAATTGCTTTCAAGTGAGGGAAGTAAATCAGGTAACCTTTGGAATCTCAGGAATACCCCAGGAAGTGACCCTCTTCTCCTTGAGGCTGTAACTTCATGAGGGAATCAGAATTTGAAATGCAAGAAGTAGTGAGAGCACCAAATGGGCGCAAATGCAAAAGATCTGGTTTTAGTTTGAACCAGTGGAAGAATGGCATGGTCCCAGAGTCCAGAGTAGAGTGAGGTACTCTGTTTTTGATATGGACTCCCACTTGAGTAGCAAGAGGCCAGAACCAGATGGAAAGACCAGAGTCCAAGATCATTGCTTGACACATTCATTCAATGATCTGGTTAGTGCATTCTGCAACACTGTTTTGTTGAGAAGCATCTGGAACAGGTGATACCATTAGATTTGCAGTATTCCTTGAACTTTCTCTCCACAAGCTCACCTGCATTGTCTACTTGAAGGAAAAGAATAGAGACTCCAAAGAATTTTTCAGCGGTGGTGTGGAATTCATGGAAATATTGTAGAGCATCAGATTTTTGTAATGTAGCAAGAGCAATTGTTGGTGAATGTGATGAAGTAGAAGAAATTTCCATAGCCCACAGGGAAAGGGCCACAGATGTCACAGTGAATATGGAATAGAGGACAAATAGCACGGTTTGTTGCTTGTTTTGGGAACTTGTTTTGTTTTATGTTTGCAAGGGCACATATGCAGCAGTTCTGAACATGGACACTGTTGATAGGAAGGCCAGTCATCAAGACCCTTAGGCTTTAATGTCTATATGGCCTACTAGATGGTGGTAAAACCCAGTGAGGCACTCTCAGGGATAGGCCCAAACATTGTAGTGACTGATCCTCGATGATCTTACCAGAAGCAAATGGTGTCCCCAACAAGCTGAGATAAGTGATCTGACCTTTACCTGATAAGGTACTAACACCTTTTTTATCCAGTCTAGATCCATGGATAAGATTTCATCTGGCAGTAGGAATATGGAGAACATTTGATAGAGAAAATTGGCATGTAGTATGAGTAGCCTTCAGAATAATTGTACCCTTTCCAATGGCCATTGCAGCGAGATCTGAGCTGAAGCCATGCACCTTGAGAGGTGAGATCAGATCTGCATAATCATAGAACCAGTCCTTGTTCACAGATATGTGACAAGTTGCTCCGGTATCATGGTTAGTGGCATCTGTTTGCAGAATGTGAAGGTTGAAGGCCCTCGGGTGAACTTCCACCTTCTCATCCTCCATTACCTCATCCTCATCACGCTGGATATTGGACATGAAGGCAAATCTGTCTTCAACAGATTCAAAGACCTGAGAAAGCTGATTTTCATTGTCATCCAGCTCCAACTCATCAATACAAGTGTCATCTGTGGTGGTGGCATTGTTATGACTCGATCAATAGTCTCGTCCAAACCTTCACAGTACGTAACTTGGCAGTAAAAATGATAAGAGAAATTAATGAGATTATAGAGCAAGCCTTTCCGTTTGTTGAAACCGCTAGGCAAAAAATATATACTCAAACAACTAGGCTCAAGTAAAGTTAGTAACTAGTTTGTATAACTTGGTTGTCATTCCTTGTTCCTTGCTCCACTTTTTCAACAGGATCTGGTGCTGATGACATGTGCATCACAGGTTGTAACATAGATAGCCTGTTGACAATCTGAGAGCTTGGTGAGTGAGCCCTAGATTCCTCTACACTGTGTTGAGGATGAGTTTCTACCACATTTCCTGTGTTTTGTACAGGTGTGTGAGCACTTTGTGCATTTTCTTGTGCATTTTCCTGTCCTTTGGCTCGTTGGCTTGTATGAAGAGAAGGTGCTAATTCAACACTCATATTACTCCTTGCCCTCAGTAGAGCTTGAACCTCATCCCTTTGTATCTCAGTGTATAGGTGTGTTAGAATTTGAGTATTTCTTTCTTCTGACATCCTTTGATACAGGTTTGGGCTTAATGATGCAAGTTCTCTCTGACCTAGTCTTGTCAACTGTTGGATCCATTGCCATGGCTGAGCATTACTGCTTCTATAGCCTAATGACTCCAAAAATATTTGGCATTGCTGGCTGAGTCTGTCAAATTGTATTTGTTCATTTTGAAACTGGTTCAGAACTGGTACAGTATTGTTTGACTTGTATGAGCCTTGTTTTACTGATCTTTGGAAAGATCCACTTGGTGATGGATGATTCTGAGCAGATATAGTTGGCTGTAAACCTTGCAATTGAACAGGTGCTTGTTCATGCCCTTGTGAGTGATTTAAACTCCTAACAACACTTCCAGCATTGTGATCTGACTGAGAATGGTGAGAGAGAGATTTATGATGTGGATTACTATGAGTCATGGAATGCTCTTGCCCTTCCTCAGGGACTAAAGACAATGGAGATCTTCTAATAGGTTCAATTTGTCTTTGACTTGATAGTACAGAAGACATTTGGCCATTAGTTGTTGTACTCCCAGTTGCCTGTTTGGCTCTAGTAATTGCTGGTGCAGATGATGAGTGGTAGGTAAGTGAAGGACTTTGTTCTGGTTCTGAGAACTGAACAATGTTCCTGCTTTGCCGTGTAGATTCTCCACTTTGAGATTTGTGTGTATCAAATTGTGCAGAATGGCTATGATGTAAAAAAGGTAGAGGTGCACTTGCTACAAAATTAGGCATTTGCTGCTGTTGTCCTCGCGAACCATTATCAACTAAATGACTGGTGGAACGGTCATCATGACAAGCAAATATCTGTGCAATTTGTGCAGTAGGTGGCACTCTAACTTCTTGAACCACAGTTTCCGTTAAATTTGAACCCTTTGATCCAATGTGAATTCTCTGCATTACTACAAATTCACCATTTGAAATAGTAGTGGGTGACCCCTGGTTTTTATTTCCAACATTAGTATTGCGTTGTCCCAGTGTATATCCTGGAGCATTAAAACCAATTGGAAAGGTGGGGATATTAGATCCTTGAACAAATTGGTGAGACCCAATCTGGGTGTATGATCTAGTTGTTTGTGTAGACATTCATGGGGGCGGGTAGAGACGTATTATTATGTTATGACTCGATCAATAGTCTCGTCCAAACCTTCACAGTATGTAACTTGGCAGTAAAAATGATAAGAGAAATTAATGAGATTATAGAGCAAGCCTTTCCGTTTGTTGAAACTGCTAGGCAAAAAATATATACTCAAACAACTAGGCTCAAGTAAAGTTAGTAACTAGTTTGTAATACAAAACTCACAGAACTTATTATTTGGAGATAGCTCGACAAATAATAATAATAAGATTACCCTCGGAGATAGCTCGACAAGCAGTAATATGAATCAGAACTAGTACTCGGAGATGGCTCAACAAGTAGTAGTGAGTGTGGTGTCTAGTACTCGGAGATAGCTCAACAAGTAATAGTGAGTGTGGTGTCTAGTACTCGGAGATAGCTCAACAAGTAATAGTGAGTGTGATGTCTAATACTTGGAGATAGCTCAACAAGTAATAGGAAGTTGCAACTCGGAGATAGCTCAACAAGTGGCAATTAAAGAAGTATTCACTAGGAGATAGCTCAACAGGTGAATGTTAGTGGATACAACTTGGAGTTAGCTCAACAAGATGTATAAATGTGTATTGTAACTTGGAGATAGCTCAACAATATACAATGAGTTGGTCTGGTGATTCACACAAGTGATAACAGCAAACAAGTGGGGGTTTGGATTTAAGAAAAATAATATGTCTCACGTACATTGGTAAATCTAGACTACTTATATACTGTGCAATGTGTACTAGTTAGGAAATGCTGCGGAATGACTAGATTTGAGTCATAACTGCGGAAATACTGCGGATGAGTCAGTCTGACTATGTAATGCTGTGCAATGACTAATATTGAGTCATGTATGCGGAACCGTAGTTGACTCAGATATCTGGCTGTGCAATGACTGATATTGAGTCATTGATGTAAAGAGGCTATGCAATGATGTCATAGCTGTGGAGCAGTGATGTGATATCATAACTGCGGAGCAATGGAATGACATCATGATTGTGGAGTAGCAAGATGACATCATAGTTGTGGAGCTAGAATGATGTCATGAC
Source organism: Rhodocollybia butyracea (assembly GCA_015501585.1). NCBI lineage: Eukaryota > Fungi > Basidiomycota > Agaricomycetes > Agaricales > Omphalotaceae > Rhodocollybia > Rhodocollybia butyracea. Next base: position 15,209 of record JADNRY010000619.1, read on the forward strand.
TGTGCAGACTGTGCAGTGACTGTTAAAGATCATTCTGGTGTTCTGGAAGAATGTGTGCAGCATTAACCCAAATGGTGTTGAATAACTAATGAATGTAAAATGTTAAGTAGAAGTATTAATGATAGTGTTCATAGTTGGTTACAGAAGAAAAAAGATAGGGTGTATAGGATTTAGATCCAGGTCATAACAGGCATTGACAGAGGGGCTCAAAGCAGGAGCATTGCTTGCTCTGAGAATTTCAGCAGCACATTTGTGGCGTATAGTGATCCGGTCCCCAGGAGCAAGATGGACATCTTGTTTACCAGTGTAGAATGAAGGATACTTTACTACTTTTCCTCCTCCAAATGAAAAGCAGTCTTCCTTGGAGTGACCAGAAGGAACCTTGCAGTAGGGGTTCTCGCAAATTTGTCTAGTTGAGCACTGACCAGTGTTGTATGGTGCTGTATGATGATTGTTGTGTGGTCCAGCTCTGTTTGGACATGAAGGTCCAGCAACATTGGTTTATGTGAGATGGAGACTCAGGACAGCTGAGACTTCAGCTGAGGAAAGGGTCACCAACCGAATTGAGGTATGCATGACCTTTATTTCAGGAGCAAGACCTCTGTCAATGTGTTCTGACCTGAGTACAGAAACAACAGTGGAGGAAGTTAATTTAACTTCCTCCACTGTTGTTTCTGTACTCATCCAAATTGCTCAACAATTTGGAGTTGTGTGCGCAAGTAGTCTTGAGTGTACCTCCATTTGTCCTCCTTTGACATGTGAGTAATGAGTAGTTTGGCAAACTCCAAGTCAGACATGAGCATGGAGTCAGCAGTTCAAGCATAACTTGTAACCATTCTGCAGGATCAGCACCAGGTTGGCATGCAAAAGTACTGATTTGTTGATTGAAATTCATTGCAATCAAACTGTTGTTGGGCTTGTATTCTTGACAGCGAGCATGCCAGGTGTCGTGAGAGGTCTTGCAATTTTGGAGTACATAGCCTCTCTGATAAGGGACTGCCTAGTTGATAAGCGAGAGAAGTAGTCTATCATTTTCAAACCATTCAGCATGAAGATGTTCTGCTATGGCCACTTCAGTGTTATTTCCCTGCAAGGTGATGTTGACAATGTTGCCAGAGTTGTCTTGTCCCTGAATTCTTTGGCCAGGAAGTAATTCTGGAATTACAGGAGGTTTATACTTGTCGCCTCTGATGTATTTCCAGAGCTTTGAGTTTGATGGTGGCTTTATGCTTGAATTCAAGGAAGTTATTGGAGCAATCTGCATTCTCCTTGATGGCAGTAAGAGTATTTTGCTTCCTTCCAGTCATGTTTGCAGTTGCTTTTCAAATTGTTCAAGGTAGACATAGTGTATGAGAATAGGGGTTAAGGACTTTCAGAAGTTGTAGAGTTGGCAGTGTTTTAGCAACCAGGGCCCATAACCTATTAAACCTTGAGTGAATCTGGAGCGAAGGGAACCAACAGCCCCAGTATTTGATAGTACAAGTTCATTTTGTACATACCTGGAGTGAAGGAAACAACGATAAGGTTTCACTTTGGTCCAGGATGCTAAGTAATGAAAAGTAATTTAGGTATACATGAGTCCGTATGCGGTGATCAAGACTCTACCAAGTCAATATCTAACATATCATACTCTGGATCCTCTGGTAATAGGATGGGGGCTGACTTGCTATCATGAATATACTTGACAAATTCCAATGCACCATGAGGAAGAGATATTCTCTGATCAAGCAGTTGATGTATGCTTGTATAATGTTAACGGAGGGTTCTGGCTATGATTTCCTCAAAGCTTAAAACCAGGCTACTAGGGTGAGCTTAGATTCAATACTTACCTGTGAAAAAATAAGTACTGGCTACGTGAATAAGCATATTGTAAGTATAAGTATCATAAGTGGATAAATGAAGTAGCTTACCCTCAGAAGTGTACTTACTAGTAGAGTACAAACAACTGAGGGACTAAAACAACCTAGTCTGAATATAAGTAAAGATATAAAACTGCCAAGAGTATTCAAGGCACTTGGATAAATCAGGTGTGGAGGGGACTTCTCTCACCTTTTTGTTCACTCTCCTTGTCCAGTATATGCCATTTTGAAAATACAACCTAGTCCACAATGTAAGTGGGTTAAAAAATTACAGCTCCAGTTTCTATCATTTCATGTCACTACCTGCATGTACATAACCCATAGCATGAAACTGTAAATGGTAATGAGTGATGAACTGGAGCAGTATTTTGATGCACCATGTGCAATGGTGCAAATACATTCTCGGAAGACTGAGACTTTTCTCAGGTGGAAGGATATCATATCCTTCATTGTACTCACTTCAAGGCCAGAGATAATTCAGGTACTTATGTTGTACAAAGATCCACTCAGCCTTTAAAGAAAAGGGACTTGAGGACAGTGCTCTAAAGGCTATCATAGGTGCATAGACCTATATTTTGATATATTGTAATTTTTATAGCCATACACAAGATTGTACACCATATTTTTACCTGTACCATACCATAAGACATTTCTTAAGTACATATTACAGTATTACCAGGTAAAGATGGACACAAGTCCCGGTTATACACCAGTACCTGTGGGTTTAACCTGTGGGAATACCTGCGCACCTGCGACCAGCCAGTCCCGGTACAGGTTCCCATGGGTGTGCACCCAGTCACAGGTCAGCCTTGTTCAAGTTTTATGCGGCGTTTACCTGCATATATCACAGGTACTGGCAGGTTTTAAAACCAGGACCAGCCAGTTCCGGTACCAGTTCCCACGGGTGTGCACCTGGTCACAGGTTGCACATTTTTGTGCCAGTTACCAGGGCTGCGGGTCACCGGTTACCGGAACCGGGACTCATGTCCATCCTTATTACCAGGTATGGTATGGAACCGCAAGTTGTACAGCAGTAGCCATATATGGTATGGTGCAGATCCCTAGACTGCCACAAGCTTTAAGCTATCAAGATCAGCTCATAACATGTGATATCTGGCAAGCATGTGTTCATAATTATACAGTATTGATAATTGTGATAAAGTAGTAACTTTGGACTTCTTGTCTGTCAACTGGAGCAATGAACACAGCAGCAATGAATAAATGATAATACATTTACATAATTAAAATAGGTGCCCGAGGTCCATGTCCTGATTTGCCTCCAAGAGGTGTGCCAAAATTATTTTTCTAATATCATGTTGTCTATGGCATTTATATTTGGGCTGGGAAGCTCGAAAAAATATTTTCAGATCTTTCCCGATTTTATTGGCATTTATACAGCCTCCTTTCTAAAAAGGAAATAGGGAGGGGGGGGGGGGGGTCTGGAGCATGAAAATTTTTTTTGGAAAGATGTGCAATGAGTCAATTCATGCAAAAAAAAAATTGGGGGGAAAAAATCGGATTTTTTTCACTACAATGCATTTTTTGGATGAGCAAGCAACATTCAGAGTATTTGGAGTTGATATTCAAATTCCCAGGTGCTTTTTACCCCAGAAAACAAGGTGATGTCAAAAAAAACCCCCCAGCACACCTCTTGTTTGGCTCCATTAGTTCAACTACATCAAAAATCATGATCAACATAGCAGGCCCTTCTTGCTTTCCATACTGAAGGCAGGCAGGCTGTTGCTGAAGAGAGCTTCAATGATGAGATTCCTGTCTTCTTGGCTGGATGTGTCATATTCATTCTCAAGCTCCCTCAGGTTGCTCAATCGTCAAAGCCACCAGATTGAAAGGCCACTGTGTGTAGCCTCACTAAGATCAGACAGAATAACAAGAACAAGCTATGATCTTTAATACGAGCATTAGTATAAGTAAGAGATAAAGAAGTAAAAGGGAAAGTAAACATGTAGGTAAGGTCCGAGTCCGGACCGGTAGGAAATGAGTCTGTGTAGTATGGCGTACTTACACTCTTCCCCATTTTTGAACATTGCTATCACTCGGCAATCTGTTGTATGCCTTCCCAAACATCAAGTGCAACAGTATCCTTCATCTCTGCTCCAGAAAGCCATTCATCATGGTCAGGACCGTATCCAACCCAGTGGACCAAGTATTTCTTGCCATGGCCTATCTTTTTCTCATCGAGAATGCATTCAATGAAGTTCTCTTCTGTTCCTTCTGGTGTCACAATAGGTCCTGGGCGACTAGGTTCACGGATAGGGAATAGGGTAAGATTGTTTGGGATGTATTGTTTTAGGAGATGGGCATGGAAACCAGGGAAGAGTTGTGGGTTTTGGGGTAGTTTGAGTGTATATTCAGAGCGTTCTGGGAAGGCGCGGATGACTTCATAGGGTCCATCATCACGTGGCATGAATTTAATGCGTTTGGAACCAACATGTTTGTACTCTCTGCGTCGGTTCTCGGTGGACAACATAACAAGATCTCCCACCTTGTAGATATCTTTGGATCCTCGGTGCATATTTGCATGGTATGCCTGTCATACTTTAGCACTGAGCAGATTGTCTTGTGCATCCTGAATGTCAAGTTGTAGTTTTTCAATAATTGTATGAGCATCAATCTGTTCAGCTGTCTCCGTAGTGGTTGCTGGGATCAAAGGGGGATCAGGCGTGGTGAGCGACCTGTTTTGAGTTGAAAAGGAGAGTATCCAGTTGAAGCATTAATACTGTTCATGATAGCGAATCAAACACAAGGAAGTGCGGCCTTCTAGCCTTTCTGTACCCAATCAATGTGGTATTGTATGGCCTGCACTACAGTTTTGTTGGTACGTTCACTTGACCCATCGGTTTCTGGATGATATAATATTGACATCTTTAAGCGCACACCTGTTAGCTTGTGCAATGCTGTCCAGACTTTGGATGTAAATGCTTTGTCTCAGTCTGAGACTAGGTGAGCCATTAACCCATTTTCACAATACCACTCATTGAAAAGAACGAGCACTGTTTGTGCTGCTGTATCAGTAGAGTGGACAGCAGCCAAGTGGATATCTGCGCCAAATGCATCTGTCATGGTCAGAATCATGTCACAGCCATCTTCAAGCGGTAAAGGTCCCACAAAATCTAGGGCCACTGTGTCAAAATGTGCATCTGGGATTGGTAGGGGGTGTAATGGACCAGTAGGCTTCTTGGTTCGACTTTTGTTGCGCTGACAGTTGACACAGGATGGAATATATGCCTCCTCTAGATCTCTACACATGTGTGGCCAATAATACAAGTCTCGTAATGCGGCATAACTCTTGGTAAAGCCAAAATGGCCCAGTGCATCATGTGCAAGATTGTATAACAGTTCCCGGACACGGTTGTCCTTAGGAATAATAATCGGTTACCAATAAAGACAAGTTTTTCATCCTTGCTGCGATGGACACCAGTGATGCTTCCGGCGGCAATATCTGCCTCAAGTTGCTTGGTGAATTCATCAGTATCATAAGCAGTGGTGATGGATTCAAGAAATTCTTTGTCGGCTGTGATCGAGAGAACGCCAGCTCCAGCTAAGTGTCTCTTGGGATGATGCATATGGGATAGTAAAACTGTGGCAACTAGTGGTGAGCTTCCAATCTCGGTTTCTTCCTCGTCTGGTAGGTGCGAAAGTGCATCAGCGACAGGATTGTCTTCTCCCTTGATGTAGTGAATGTCATAATCAAAGTCAGCCATTTTCATTGACCACCGTGACTGGCGGCGAGACATTTCTTTCTGGGATTGGAAGTATTCCAGTATTTGGTGGTCTGTCATAACATCAAAGTGAACATTCAGTAATGAACTGCACCATTTTCAAAGAGCTTTCATAATTGCTAAGAGTTCCCTTTCATGTACTGGGTATTTCTTTTCTGCAGCGTTAAGTTGATATGAGTCAAATGCAACGGGCCTAGAGGTTTCCCAGGTTTTTCCAAAACTGAGGATGGCACCTGTGCGGCGGTCACTAGCATCTGTCATGAGGTAGATGTGTTGTTCGGGATCATCATAATCAATAACGGTAAGGCAATCCCGCCCAACCATGATTGCTTTGATAGCCTGGAATGCTTCCTGGTGTAGAGGTGTCCATGAAGGGAAATATTTCTCTGCTTCCTTGGTGGTCAACAGAGATAAACAAGATGTGTATTCAGCGAGATTGGGTAGAAAGATGAAGAGGTATCAGACTAGTCCAAGGAAGCGGCAAACATCAGAGGCATTGGTAGGCTGTGGCCAGTTTACAATCCTCTCTGCCTTCTTGGGATCAGCAAATATCCTGCGTCCAGAGATAACATGGCCTAGGAATTTGATTTCAGTTGCAAAAAGGAGGGATTTTTTTGGATTACAGTAGAGTTTGGCAGCTCGTAGGGCATTCATCACAGTATCGACATTTCGTTTATGTTCCTCGATAGAATCAGACCAAATGATGATGTCGTCAACATACACATGGCATATCTTGCCGATTAGATGGCGCAGAGCTTCAGTAACCCGATGCTGGTGAGTAGGTGGTGCATTACAGCCTCCTTGAGGCATCACCAACCATTTATATAGACCCCAAGGGGTACGTACTGCAGTATATCTCACATCATCGGGATGCATACGGGTCTGGAAAAAGCTGTTTGTCATATCCACTTTGCCGAAGAACTTCCCTTGTCCACAATCTGCAAGGATGTCATCTACACGTGGGAGTGGAAAGCTATCTTGGACAGTGTTTGCATTGAGAGCACGGTAGTCATTTACCCAGCATGGATCTACAGTGTGATCAATATCATGGCCCTTGTGCTTTGGAACAACAAAGGCTGGCAAGGAGAATTCTGACAATGAGGCTTGCATCCTTCCTGCTTTTAAGTGATCATCCAGCATTTGCTTCCAAGACTCCAAGTTCTTTCTCGCTGGTCAGTATTGACGGCCATTAGTGACAAGCGAGGGATCTTTTAGGCGGATGCGGTGTAGGATATCATCAGGTAGGTCCACTGTATCTGGGAGCCGTAGGGGAAACATATCTGCATGTTTCTCCTTCATCAAAATGTTCTCTTGTTGTAGTAACTTCTGTAGCGCCAATATCTCAATACGCTGTTGGACATCTAGCATTACACTAACAGGTAGATCTGTGCTATTGGTAGGAATGAATTCCCGTTTTGGTAGATGGACTTTCTTTGGTGTGGGTGGTGGAGTGACCCAGACGGGAGGTGGGGACATGGAGCGTGACCAGGTGGATTCAGAAGATCATATCCGACTCTTTTATCAATTGCTGTTCGTGCTTGAACATCAATCACAATATGTTCAGTAGTAAGGAATGGCATTCCTAAGATTAACGGTATACACAAGCCATTATTAACTTTAGCGCGTATGGTGCGCAATGTCCAACTTCCTTCCTTCGACAATATTTTTAATTTCACATATTCCATGCATCTTAGTGGCTCCTCTGACAACAATGATAGATTATCCTCCTCCTTTGGAAGCAGAAAGCGCCGCAGTCCTAACTTGTTGCTAAGTTCATCACTAATAACTGTAGAGGGACAACCAATGTCAAGAAGGGAAGTGGAGAGAATAGGAAATTCGGAGATCGCAGGACCAGTGAGAGAAACATCAGCATAAAGATGTGGGACAGTGAAGAAGGGGACGCACCCATCAGTATCCGAGGATTCTTCACCAGCAGGAAGGGCCTGTTTCTGAATTGTAGCACCAACAGATTCTCGCTTGACCTGCAGACGGACACCAGCAGCTTTCGCATGAGCTTTGGCGTCTGCCTGTGTGAGTGTCCGATAGGTGGCCCCATCTGGGAAATTACCATTACAGTTGGCTGTGCGATGTCCAATATAGAACATGCAACAGCGGCGACACCCATCGTGAATATCAAGCAGTTCCGTCTCTCCCAGTGTGAGGGGAGGACATTTGACAGTTTCAATCTTGGCAACTGTGCTGGAGAGACAATTTACGAGTGTGGTTTTGTGTGGTGCAAGGTGATCTCCAAGATTTTCTTTGACTTCTGGGCATCACAAGTGTGTGCAGTGGTCACAGCGGTTTAAATTCAGTTTGTTTCAATAGCGACCTTGTCATCACGAGATTTTACTTCCGCTATCCATGCATTCAGTTCACTAGCAAGCACAGGTTCAGCATCTAGATCTTGTTGGAGTTCAGAGGAGAGGCCTGCATCAGGAAAATACCCCCTTTACTCAAGGAGAGTTGAGCAAACCTGGATGACCCTTCAGCCAGCCTGATGGGCCATACAGCACTCAATGCAAGGTTGATCTATTTCAATCCACTGAAGCCAACTTCAAACCAACTTCAAACCAGCTTCAAGCCAACTTCAAGCCAACTTGGGTAACTTGAGCAACTTCAAGGCAACTCAAGTCAGTCTCAAGTCAGCCTGAACTCAGCTAGAGTAGTCCCAAGTCAATCTCAAGCCACCTGTGAGTAGGCAACATATTACTTCAAGAACATTCAAGTCACAACAACTAAGTGTTCAAATGATGTAATTTGTATACAAACAAAGTACAAAATAAATGATAATAACATAAGATAATAGCAAATTTTAGCGTGAGTACAGCAATAGTAAGGGGGTACCTAGGGAATATAAACGAGCCCTATAACAAAGAAATGGAATGAAAACTGAGGGGAATATGGCAAAAACAGGAAAAACCACCTAAATGAGACTGACCAGGGTGAGATGACCAAGATGGAAAGTGACCAAGAAGTGAGTGGAGGAGCATGGAGAGGGTCCTAAGTGAATGTGAATGGGCCTACCTCGGAAAAATTGAGTGAAAATTGAAGGAGTTATGGCAAAAACATTGAAAATCACCTATATGACGAGAGAGAGATGGAAAAGGTTGTGAATTGCTCTAGCGTGAGTACAGCGACAGTGAGGGGTACCTAGGGGATCTAAACGAGCCCTGGACGAAAGAAATTGAATGAGAACTGAGGGAAATATGGCAAAAACAGCGAAAATCACCTAAGTGAGACTGACCAGGGGAGATGACCAAGATGAAAGGTGATCAAGAAGTGAGTGAGGAGCATGGAGAAAGTCCTAAGCGAATGTGAACGGGCCCTACCTCGGAAAAATTGAGTGAAAATTGAAGGAGTTATGGCAAAAACATTGAAAATCACCTATATGACGAGAGAGAGATGGAAAAAGTTGAGAATTGCTCTAGCGTGAGTAAGGCGATAGTGAGGGGTACCTAGGGATCTAAACGAGCCCTGGACGAAAGAAATTGAATAAGAACTGATGGAAATATGGCAAAAACAGCGAAAATCACCTAAGTGAGACTGACCAGGGGGAGATGACCAAGATGGAAGGTGACCAAGAAGTGAGTAGAGGAGCATGGAGAGGGTCCTAAGCGAATGTGAACGGGCCCTACCTCGGAAAAATTGAGTGAAAATTGAAGGAGTTATGGCAAAAACATTGAAAATCACCTATATGACGAGAGAGAGATGGAAAAAGTTGGGAATTGCTCTGGCGTGAGTAGGGCGATAGTGAGGGGTACCTAGGGATCTAAACGAGCCCTGGACGAAAGAAATTGAATAAGAACTGATGGAATTATGGCAAAAACAGCGAAAATCACCTAAGTGAGACTGACCTGGGGACAGTAACCACGATGGGGAGCTATTCAAACAATATTGAAGCGGTGGGGAGAGGGTCCCTAGGGATCTAAACGAGCTCTACATCGAAGAAATTGAGTGAAAACTGAAGGAGATATGACAAGAACACCAAAACTCACCTAAGTGGGACAGACAGTATGGGAGTTGCTGAGACAAGATTAAAGAGGCAGAGAGGAACAGTAAGAAGGAGTAAAAATGCAACGCTCTATCATGACCAGTTCCAAAGAACCTCGAGAAAGGTGGCAGCTGCCTGTAACTGTGCTATCTTAACCATGTCCAAGCTCGGCCTCTCGAGAAAGACAGTTACAGTGAGAAAATAAACAAAACAAATGGGTAATAAAGAAAGACTAATGGTGGATGGATTTGTTGGCAACACAGCAGGGAATCCCAGAGACGATGGTGAAGGAGCGAGAACATGCGAGCTGAATGATTTGTCATAAGTTAACACATGACCATCAGACTTAGGCATTTTTTTTTGTCTTCTTACTATATCTCCTGCAGTTTTCATGCAATTTCTTCAAAGTAGGGCTCACTCACATTGCCTAAAGACATTCTCTATGCTGCTTTGATCTCATATGATCAGTTCCCCATGTTGTTCAGCACTCCTCAGTTCATTCTCACTTAAGTGATTTTCGCTGTTTTTGCCATATTTCCATCAGTTTCCATTCGATTTCTTTTGTCCAGGGCTCGTTTAGATCCCCTAGGTACCCCCTCACTATCGCCCTACTCACGCCAGAGCAATTCCCAACTTTTTCCATCTCTCTCTCGTCATATAGGTGATTTTCAATGTTTTTGCCATAACTCCTTCAATTTTCACTCAATTTTTCCGAGGTAGGGCCCGTTCACATTCGCTTAGGACCCTCTCCATGCTCCTCTACTCACTTCCTGGTCACTTTCCATCTGGGTCATCTCCCCCTGGTCAGTCTCACTTAGGTGATTTTTGATGTTTTTGCCATCTCTCCCTTGGTTTTCTCTCATTTTAAATGTAGGGCACATTCACAGTCTCTAGGGAGCCTCTCTATGTTCCTTTATTCACTTCCTGTCTTTGCACTTTCCTACCCTGGTCCCATCCCACACTACCCCCAGTTGTATAGAATTTGTCTAGATACCTAATGACCTCTGTCTACACAATTGATCTTTTTTAAACCTAAACCTCATTCAAGTTCAACTTAAATAGCAACTTTGGGCATTACTACTCTACAGTTGAACTCAGTACATGCCTTATACCAGGTTAAGCTCAAGTTGACTTCAGTTAATCTCAAGTTAACCTCAAGTTGACAAATCTACTGAGGTTGACCCTGGTTGATCTCAAGCTAACAAATCTACTCAAGTTGACCCAGGTTAGCCTCAAGTTGGCAAATCTACTCAAGTTGGCCCAGGTCAACCTCAAGTTGACAAATATACTCAAGTTGGCCCATGTCAACCTCAAGTTGACAAATATACTCAGGTTGGCCTCAAGTTGGCAAATATACTGAAGTTGGCCTCAAGTTGGCTCAAGTTGGCTTGAGTCTATTAGCCTTTTCCTCATGTGCATCGAGGATATTTTTCAAGTGAGCATCATCTACAGCAAATGCAGGTGCGGCCTGCAAGAGAATTGCATTGAGATTCTGTGTCTCGTATGCCCACTCCGCGAAGCTAATGTCTGCTCCCATCTTTGCACCCATTACTTCTCGTCGCATCTTCCCTTCCCATCCCTTTTTCAAGACCAAACCTGCAAGCTCTGCGAGGTATGCTTGGAGCATGAGTTTGTCAATTCAAATCTGGCTTGCTGTGTACCACTGGATTAAGATTGGTTCCCGCATTTCGTCCGCGACAAAACTGACAATGTCAGCTGATGTGCGAGCAGCATTATTCTTCAGATATTGTTCACACGCCCGACGCCATTGTTGGAGAATTAGAGGAGTGATAGTACCTGCTTCGAGGATAGGACAATGGTCCAACTTGGGGTGTGTGATTGTGGCGAGCTGTGGTGCCATGGTGGAAGAGCGACTTTTTAATGGAGTGATTTCGTTTTCAGAGTCAGATTCATGAGACGTATGTGTGACTAGAGGTATTCTGGAGACGGCAGGTAAGGTGGCAGTAGTCTGTGGTGATACGGGTCGAGAAGACGGCGGGGACAATAACGGTGACAGAGACGGTGATGGTTGCCATGGTGTCGAGTCGACTGGTAATGTCGGTTCTCGAGTCTGGCCTGTTTCCTTGTACAAAGAGGAGTAGGTGTTGATGGTTTTTGGCGAGACAGTGTGAAGACTGTTCGGTGTTTAAAAAAAGTGAAAGGCCACTGTGTGTAGCCTCACTAAGATCAGACAGAATAACAAGAACAAGCTATGATCTTAATACGAGCATTAGTATAAGTAAGAGATAAAGAAGTAAAAGGGAAAGTAAACATGTAGGTAAGGTCTGAGTCCGGACCGGTAGGAAATGAGTCTGTGTAGTACGCCGTACTTACACAGATACAACTGGAAGGCACTGATCATATGGTGGCTATCTACAGTCAGTTCTTAAATCAAGGTTGCAATCCAGTAAACAGATTCAGTTCCAGAATCACAAACCAGAATCACAGGCAAGGTGAATCGCTGTGACAATCCAGTTTTGTACACAAATGTTTAGATAATTGATGGTGATATGGTTATTTAAGCTTGCTTGCTACTAGATGAACATGGTCCAGTGGAGGTGTCAGAGGTGTTGGTAGAGGGAATTGTTGCCATTGAAGACAATTTAAATTTTAAATACTGGTGCTCAATTGGCAGTGGAGAAATATCTATTTTTAATTGATTTTTAAGCCTTTTTTTGGCAATGCATATCTGGGATTTATGTACTAACACAAGTACAGAGATGAGAAACAAATAAATTACTGGTTAAGGAAGGAAGGAAGGAATAAACCAGCGTGATCCCATTAAGAAACGGCTTGGAAACAGCACAGTTGCGGCGGCGCTGGAGGAAATTGTAACACAAAATACAATGTGATGTGACAACAGATTCAGAATCCAAATCAGAATCGCTGACTTTGCCTGTCATTGGTCAAAGTTGAATCATGATTCTGAAGCGATTATCGTGTTTTGGATCGCTCCAGAATTGTTCCAGAATTGCTTGGTGAATTGCATGTGATTCTTAGAACTGACTGTAGCTAACCTTAACCCAATATGGTTGAAGGTATTTGTCAAGTCTAGTAGATGTATGACCAGACCCAACCAAGGTCCAGTCCAAGAATGCTGTCTTATGACAGCAGTCATTAACATTGCAGGAGTAGAAGCATTCATGCTTTTGATTCTGGATATAACCATCAAGGCTTTAAGCCCTGCATTCATTCACCTAGTGAACATCAAAGTCACATCCAGTGGATGATGACACATGTACTTCTTCTCTTAAAGAGGGGTAGAACCAAGCAGAATTTCCACATATCAAATTCTCAGTTAGAATTTATTCAATTGCGGTACTCAAAAATCTTGAGTATGCTACCAAAATTCAACTCTCGGAAGTATCTGAGTTGTTTCCTGCCATGGGGCATTGTCCCAATAGTGGTTGAATCAGAAATTTCTGATGCAAGCATAACAGGATGGGTGCAAAACCCATGTTAAGTCAGTGGCCAAAAACTAGGCATCTTGACACAATTCCAGGCCAATCACGTGTCTCGCGCCTGGACTACAGTCAACTTGGTTGACTTATAGTATCGCAAGTAGTGGGACAAATGTCCCACTGCATTAATTATTATGTGCCACTGTTCCACAGTAGGCATACCACCAGACCAACACTGGATTGCGAGTGATACACCATCACTAGCAGTCCATATTCCGGCATTAGTCTATTTGATTAACATCTGAGATGTTAATCAAAATCTAGTGGGGGAGGGTGTAACACCTCCACCATCTTATGGACTTAGTCCTGACCTGCCAGCACTATCACTAAGTAGCACTCCATCTGATCACACATCCCCACTATTTAGTAATAACGGCCTATTTAATACTCAATCTTATCTATTAAGTCATGCATAGTATAAAACTCATGTCTACATCAGCAAAATGTCAGAAACATTTATGCGCATGTAAGAAGTAAGAATATTACAAGGTCTAACAAGCCAAGGTGGGTTTCCTTACAGCCTCAAACAAGGTCATACAAGTTGTGAGGAGATTACAAGCCATAACAAGCTAAGGTATTCTTACAGGGGCGAACAAGGCCTTACAAGCAATGAAAATCTTACAAGCTGCGAAAATCTTACATGCGCACACAAGCTCATACAAGATATAACAAGCCACGGGAATCTTACATGCGTGAACATGGCCGTACAAGCAGAAACGAGCAGTGACAATTATTACATGCATAAATAAGACTGTACAAGCACAAACGAGCAAACAAAGTCAGAATTTATCAAATCCAAAAAGCTCCTCCTCATTTCGCGTCGCCTTCTCCATCATCAGGCCCCAGGTTGGACTGACCATCCACTTCGCTGTCACTCTGGCTGTGCTCCGAGTCATTCTCAATGTCACTACCGCCCCCATTTTCGAGTTCCATGCTGTCAAGCTTGTCTCCATATCCACACTCTCATCATCCGATATTTCACTATCTCTGAACTGAAACATTATTCTGCTCTTCAAAAACCTGTGTAGCATCCAGTGTTGACTTGTGCCCAATTCCCCCACCCTGGAAACGCATGAACATGTCACAATCAACCCACCTGCCCAAGTCAGGGTAGAAGATTGAATATCAGAGAGACTCACATGTTCACATAATATCGAAAATAGTCTTCATCATTGGCTGTCTCCCTACGTGCAAGTGAGGGCCCTGCAGAAACTGGTCAGTTTTCCCATTTTCGAATGCTGGAATAATATGACAGCCGCGGATAACATCACAGGGATCAACAAATCCAAATGCTTCTGCATTGTCAGAGCCAATAAATCCAAGCATAGGCATCCGTTGGCATGGATAACCGTAAGACTGCTGCTCAGATGTTGGCACACGACCAAACCACCGGACATAGAGAACATTGAATTTCTGTGGGCTTCTGCGAGATTTAGAAAGTGGGCCGGAGTGGAGAACATCAAGGTGGAAGATGCCAATGATGCGTGCAAACCAGTAAGGGTGTTCCACACGATCATTGTCATTAGAAAGGAGCATGATATCAGAATGGGTTCGGGGGTTGCAAGAATCCTGATCACGTCGCATATCATATGTAGTGTGATTGAAGCGAATGACTTTATGCCGGAAAATTTTGTTGTTTCGGAATGTGATAGTAGGCGGTCTTTATCAGTGAATTCAGATTCATTTTCAGGTATACCAAGGATACGTTCCAGGATGTGGTCTTTGAGTTTTAATTGAAAATTCTATGAAATAATGAATCAGTAGAAATTTGGAAAGAAATGTTTACGACATACATTGAAAGCCAAGTCATCAGAAAGGTTTCTCAGCCAAAGAGTAAGATTTTCCGAGTAACGAGTGTTTGAGGAGATGTGTAGCGATCAGTCGGGTTGGTGAAAGGAAGAGGGTCGGTGTCAGTAAAAGATAACGTGGTCCAGAAGTGACCGACTCGGATGCTTTTTTTTTCCAAGTTTTTGGATTATACGAGCGCACTGTTCATGGCGAGCAATTTGAAAAGTGAACTGAATCTTATTGGTTCGCTTGTAGAGCTTCTTGACCCGCCGGTGCTCAAGTTCACCCTGTGAATCTTATAAGGCAGAAAGAGGTGACACAAAAAATCGACTTACAATCTGTGTACTATATGAGTCGGTAGTTCCAAAGGTACGAATTGTCCAAGGATATTGCCAAGAGCATGAAACTTGTATGTATTGATGTTTAATATTTTCTTCTGCGATATTGTGTTGCCAAGGGGTTTTGTTCCCGATTTTTCTTTCCTTTTGCCTTCTGAGAGCCTGGCGTCGGGCTGCTGCAGCCTGTTCTCGAGGAAGAGCAGGGTGTCAAACTGTTCAGCAGTTTTTGTAGTGAATGAGCGAAAGAGTTGGCCAAGTTTGGTGGTTGCCACTTCAAATGAGTCCAGCGTAAGGTCAGTGTGAAGTCGCAACTTGGCGTAAGCATGCCAAGTAGCCATCTGGCAAGAAGGTCTTGAACAAGATCATCAATTTCCTGCGACTTGGAAGCAAAAAGGCCCTCAAAGCATGCTGGTGCCACTGACAAGATGGTTAATAAATACATACAAGAAAGTAAAGCCAACGCACCTGAAGAAGGTCTTCAAAATCTCGGGCCGCAAGTTTCTTCAGTTCAGAAACATTATTCACAAAGCGGCGAATAGTGCTCCGACCAAAAGTAGGGTGTTTCGAAAGCTGTGGACAATCTATTAGAATTATCATCAGCAATGGGAGAAAAAAACAAACCGATTGTTGAGTTCCTGCACTACATCCTTCCCCATTACATGGCACATGCGTATCAAGTGAATAAATAAGTCTTTAAATGTCCCAATTTCAACCTCATGCATCAAATCAACCACAAAGAGAAGGAAATAATCAAATCCAAGATCGTCAAAGGCTTCGGAAAAGGCGTTCTGAATGACCAGTGAGAATGATACTAGAGGAAAAAACATACATGCTTACGCGTGTAGGAATCAACAAGCAAATCTTGAACTTCTTACTAGCAAGAGACTTTCCATGCTTGAAGAATTTTTTTCTGGCCTCTTCAATGATTTTTGTCGCTCTTGTTATCAGATCGCCTCAGGATTTTATGACGCGACATATCTTGCCGAGTTCCTATTTCATGCGCCTGGCTCTTCTGAGTTGTACAGCGCGGGCAGAGGTGAGTCCCGAGATTTTAATACTAGCAAGAAGGCATCTAAGAAATATGTTAGATATAAAGCAATTCCAAGTTTAAAAAAATATACTTCTCGGGATAGTCTGCTGAGTAGGTAAATATGCGTGGATAAAGTCGCCGAAGAACCCCATCTGGACCTTTCACAACAACACCATGGACAATACGCATCAAGAAACTCAGGTGTGAGAAGGAGTTTCCAAACTTCATGCTCAGCTCACGCTTAAGGTGTGTTTTCATGCATCTGTTAGCGGCGAGCCAAATATTTTTGTATACGCATCTTCAACCTGATTTGGAAGCTGGAAAAAGTCAGTGATGACTCCGACTTCAAAAAAAATGATAACTTACTGATGGAAAGTAAACTAAGTGATGTGCCGCAAACTTGGTGGGCTTTGCACAGTATACTTGGACTGTGAGCCAAACCACAGGTAACCGGGGCAGATAGATGCTGTTCCAAGCTTGCCAGATGAGTCGAGTCTGAATACATCATGATAGGAGCAACGACACGCTCAAGATTACATCCTGGCTCAGGCGGACTAGTGAGAACTTCTTTTTCCATATTCAAAAATGCATCTGATGAATAAACCTCTCCGTGAACACGAATAGGTTCGGGGTACCCATCGCCTCCCACATCTGCTTATACCCCCGTAGATGGTACTCAGAGGCCGCTTCAGATGAGTATGCCTCTCTCATCACATCAAGGAGATCCGGTGAATAACACCTCAATATCTACTGTTGGAGCTTTTTCCTCTCGAGTTTTTGATCCAGTACAGGGGAGAGATAGCTTGACGGAGCTCTTTTTCCACCCAGCATGCGTGTTGAAGGCAGACCTTCAGCATCCAGATTGGGAGCATCAGCCGTTTTGCTTCCTTTCGAGCGCTGAACCATGCAGATCCTTTGGATCAAAGTCAGGTTGCTGGATAACCTCGTCATTCAAGCGCTGGATATAAGCAAGGCCATCGGAGTCTTGCCATTGTAGGCAAACTTCATCATATAGTAGGTGGATGCATTGGGGAAGGGAGCAAACGGATTAAAAGCTTGAAGATAACTTTCGGTATCAAAGGGGTGTGGGTCAGATGATGTTTGCAGTCCTGAACACACTCTTGGGATTGCGCGCAGGTGCTGGAGCAGTGTAGAAAGTATTTGCATCACAATAATCATCCAAAGAGATGAACTCGTCAGGCTGATGAGTCGATACTGAGTAAAGATACAAAACAGTCCAAATTCATCCAGTTCTGTTGTGACATTTGCCATCGGAGGAAGAGGAAATAGTTCTGGAGATGGAGAGCAGATGGCGGGTTTACAGGTGAGGAGACTACAGGAGGAGCAGGAGGAAGAGAGCCATATCGGGTATGATCTGGTACCATTGGAGGGAGAGTATTTGGTTGAGATGGAACATAATCCCAGAAAGCTGCCGGTAAATAACGCTGTCGTTTTGGACGGCCAGTTGTGGTGGTTTGAGACTGTTCAACCGCGGGAGGAATATCTACATCAGCCGCGTTCATCTCTACATTCATCTCTACATCCATATTGTTGTCCTCAGGCTGTAAATGACATTGAACAAATTGTTCATTAACTATACATGAATTCTCGTACCTTGGTTTCAGAAGGTTGTCCGTTGTTGTCTTTGGGGTATCGGTCCATTTCAATATCCTGCTAGTGTAAGGATCTAGGCGGAATCCTTCGAGCCGGGTTACAAACCTGGAAACCAAAGTGCGGATACGCTCCGTACTTCTGTTGTTCAGCCGAACTGGGAAAGTTGGTTTGAGATGTGAAAGGATGTGAGTGTAGAACGGTTCCAAAGTGCCTATGGGATGTAAGACTCGTGTCGGGATGTCCAAGGGACTAATGTAGGGACGGAAGGTCCGTACTGGCGATAGAATGAACTCGGTGAGTAAACCTAAGAGTAGATGAGTTTCCGACTCGAAGGGTAGGACCCACTAAGTGCAAGCGGCTTTGATAGCGATATGAGCGGAAGCAGAAGGTCAAGCGGTAGCTGACCTGATGCGGCGCAAACAGAGCGGAACCAAATAGATGATAGTAAATTGCAGAGGTTGTGAAAACATGGAGTGAAGAAACAGAGTTAAAGAAACAGATAAAGCGAGAAACCGGAACACACAAGAGCACACGAGTCAAGGGGTTAAGCAATATTTCCAATCTACTGTACTTGACATGGTACGGAGCTAGATATAGGGTACTCGAGGACCGGAGTAGCGATAGGTAATAATCTGAGAGTAGAAAAGACAAGAATAGCCAAAAGAAG
This sequence comes from Rhodocollybia butyracea, assembly GCA_015501585.1. NCBI lineage: Eukaryota > Fungi > Basidiomycota > Agaricomycetes > Agaricales > Omphalotaceae > Rhodocollybia > Rhodocollybia butyracea. Next base: position 33,697 of record JADNRY010000619.1, read on the forward strand.
TACAAGGGATGAAAGACAACAATGAACATAAGCGGAAGCAGCGGGATGAGCATAAAGCATATGTATGATTGTAAGAATGATGGAGAATGGATCGACGCGGATCATAGAAAGTGTACAGTGAAGGGAAAAGTAAAACGGAAGCAAAGTGGAAGTGTATCGGAACCGGAAATGCGGCGGAAGCGGGTTATGTAATGGTAAGCAGGAAACGTCGGCAGTCTGTATATGCCTAGGGCATGAAGCTAGTCTAGATTAATAGTAGGTATACAGCAGGTGACTGACTGGCCCACTTCTTTGGCCATGATAGGAAAGGCTTGCAATTCATTTGACACCTAGTTCAACAGTCAGTAAGTATAAGTATATCAATTATCTGAATAGAAAAAGACAAACGGGGTTTTTCTTTCTTTCGAGCCTCTCTCTTATCCTTCTTCCGCTGCTTTTCTGCCATCTGAAATGCTTTGGCTGTCGCCTTGCGACTATTGGCTAGCTCAATGTCGCGCGATTGGCCCCAGGACACTTATTCTCATGCCACTTTTTGCCTCCAAAGCATGGGTCGTAGGATTTTCCACAGCGCTTCCAGGATGTTTTGTTGGCCATGATTTTATCGAGAGTAAGTATCCAAAATTCAAGTGTAGTCGTGCAAAGACAAGCTACAAATCAAGGAGTGTAAGACTGACTTGATCAAGCGGTAAAAAACCGACTTTTCCAGAGGGCAGAGAGAGCGTTAAAATTTTGAATG